>CCAG010016220.1:0-34975 GCA_001077435.1 Glossina morsitans morsitans | reverse complement strand
CAAGGCTTAAGTACACATGATGGAATTCCATCAGGTCCAGGCGCACAACTGTATTTCAGAGAAGTCAACCCATTACAAACGTCGTCATCAGAAATAACCAAATTGAGTATTGAAACCGAGTTAGTTATAGGATAAGGGTAATTTGCTGATGAATCAAAACCAGCAGACGAAAAGTTTCGTCGGAAGTACTCCGCAAACAGATTTGAGATTTCAAAATCATCCGAGGAGTCAGAGCCATTAAAAGAGACAAACGAGGGATGTGCAGAAATTTTTCTTTTTGAATTAACAAATTTAAAGAAGTATTTAGGATTAGCAAACAGAGAGGATTTAATGAATTGAAGGTATCTGCAATAATAATGGTGGTTGAGGGAGTTAAATTTATGCCTTGCGGTTGAGTAAGCGAAATAGTCTAGAGAAGAGCCACTTTTTAAAAATTTCTTGAACAGCTTGTTTTTCCTATTCTTATAATACCTAATTGTCGTATTAAACCACGGGGGACACCTACTTCGAGGTCGGCACTGCTTAAGCGGAACAGATGCAGCAATAGCTAGAATTAATGTATTGTAGAACGATGACAATAACCTTTCTATACTCCCGGTTGAGAAGTCAAGCCTATTGGTTTTATGAAAATCATAATATTTGCTGGGAAAGGTTGGGTTTGGACTATTGAGGCAGTTCAGCGAACCGTCATTCTTGTGATGAAAAGAAATACGCAATGCTGGATGATAAGGATCCTCAGGTAAACTAAAAGGTGGACAACGATTTCCAATAATCTCAGGAAAACTGGCAAAGCAAAGATCAAGCAGTCTACCATTACAATTAAAGGCACAGTTATATTGACCTAAATTATGGTCAAGTAATTCATTAAAGAACACTATAGCTCTATCAGATGTTGAAGAAGGAATTAAACAGGCAGAATTATCACTGTTACACCAAGTGACTTGAGGCAAGTTGAAATCTCCCAACACAACGACAAAATCAGTAGGTCTAGACTGCTTGGCCACTTCACAAATGAGGGAAGCCTGCTTCTTATATATGGAGATATTCGAATTTGGGGGAATGTAGGAGCATGTAATAAATAGCTGTTTATTAGGTATTCTCGCTCGAATGGCGATAAATTCGACGTCAGGGGACATGGGAAATTCAATTGAATAGGACGGGACTGCCGCAGATATGGCAATTAATACACCGCCACCAATGCGATTCAATCTGTCATTTCTGAATACATGGAAAGAATTATGGAATAGTTCCGACGAATGTATATCAGGTTTTAACCAAGTTTCAGTGAAAGCAAAACAGAAAAACTCAGTGCTTACTGACTTTAGAAACGTCGACCGAATTTTTGAATTTAGGCCCCTAACATTTTGATAAATGAGACATAATGGGCCTGCAGAAACATTTAGTTTTTTGAAGGCGACAGGCCTACAGCATTGGTATTACGGGGTCGATCTCTAGGGATAAATACCTTAATTAAGGATCCTACTGGCCACAGGGGTGTATTTAACAATATTTCACTGTTTTCAGTCGGAACTAGAATTTTAAATGAAGATATTGCTCTCGGTTGAGAAGGAGCCAATTTGAAAATGCTAACGCGCTTCAAGTTGACTGATGGGGCTTTCGCCGCTAGATAGCTTTTTATATTATCTACCGATGTTTTCGATGCCAGTCTTGACACAAATAATGCCTTCCTAGGAGGAACTGCCGTCAAGCAAATATCATCACTACCTGGAATAGTAGGGTTCATGGTTTGGTAGTTATGAGAAGGGGAAAATATTGACACACTTGTGCGAGAAGCTTGAGCGACATGCCCAGTTTGGTGACTAGTATTCACATTCGAACAGCAGGGAGGGGAAGCGGGCTTACTTTACACTTTCTTGTTATTATTTTTAGATGATGGCGTCTGATTCAAACAAACGACAGGACCGGGAGAAGATTCCCTTGCAACCTCGGCATAGCTTAAGACAGACGGACTTGCCGACTTGTTCGTAACAATTTTATTATCGACTAAATCGACAGCGTAGGAAACGATCACTTCCGACGTGGTGTTAGAAGCACTACTACTAGAGGGGATCATAGATGACGTCCCTACGCTACGAGTAGCTATTTTAGAGGCCTGGGAAGGAGATGAGTTCTCACTATAGCGACACTCATCAAACCTAGACTTAATTTCCTCAAACATTTTCCACATGGAGCCGAGATTTTTACTTAATTTTGAAAAATCATTTTTCGTCTCCGTGAAGAGTCTACAGAAGTCAATGTCCCGCTTTCTACAATCGGGACATGACCAACGTAATCCTTTGGAAGGATCAATGACTGCGTCAGCAGCACGGCCTATAATGCCAGCACACTTTGCATGCCCAAAGCGATCGCAAAGCCAGCACGTAATGAACCTATCAGATTCAGGACCAGACTTGGCACGACATGAAGTATATCTCCATTGACTCCATGTCAAGTCAAGAAGATAGAGATTATGAGAAAAAAAGAAGAAAAAACCAAATCAAGAGGAACACTAACTGAATTTTTCTAAAAATTTAAGAAAATTTCTCCGTTACGTTGACACTGTAACAAGAGAAAACGAGAATAAGACAAAACAAATCCAACCAGCAAAGACTATAAAAAAGAGAGAAAACCAAATCACAGCAATTTTCTCATAAGTTAAACAGAGATTTCACACAAGAAGCAACGGTAAATAAAAGAAGAGAAAAACTATAATAGCACCAAAAGAAAAATAAACACGAAAGAGATCTATTATAAAAAACACTTGTACTGAATGCAAGAACCAAAAAATGAAAAACATCAAAATTTTAATATAAATTAAGACAATTAAAATTCCTTTTTAAAATTCTTACACCTTTTAACTTTATGCCTTTATAATAATATGCCTTTTTTAAAAAAAAATGCGAATAATTACGCGCAAAAAGAAAATAGAGATTAAACAATGCACTACTCTTTACAGAAAAGAACGAAGCAAACACGCCGCGATCAGTTGCCAAACTGAACTGTGCGAAACTTGAACAGGTTTGCAACCGGTGCCTTTAAGAGACGCGCCGCTGTGCGCCTACGTGGTATCAACTGAATCTCTGAGTGGATTCCCCATCTTGCTTTTCGACCTTAGCCCTTCATCCTATCTCATATTGACCCTTAGGCCACTAGGCCTAGAGGTATGGATCAAACGGATATGTAGCCATATGCTACATAAAGTCGGACCTTAAACTTTTAAAACAATGAAGGTACCACGGGGGTCAGGTTGCCCAGAGGATCCCCTCTGCGAGGAATCGCTGGCTGCAGTTTTTGCTGCAGCAGAATACTCTTCGTTGTGGGTCTTCTAGCTAGCTGCTGGGAACGACCCTTCGGGGAGTTTCGTACTGGCTGTCGTTACCCCCAAAATCGCGAAAACATTAAATATTTGAGGTGTTAGGTAGGCCTGGCCCCCGCCAGGTAAAAGGACATGCCATACACATACCCTTGATCTGGAACGGCTTGGGAGGCTCCCTGCTCCCAGCGGGGCGTGGGTGACGCTTTCTCACTCCATGTGCCATCGGGCATCGTAGGGTTAAGCCTCCATGGCAGGAACCTACGTAAACCCCCTCTCAAATCTGTACTAGTCACGGAGTTATTAGAAACCGGGTATCCTGAATTGGAGAAAAGATGGACGGAGTGACTATGCTTGTGTGTGCGTCTTGTTGACCACCAATAGCACCGGCAGAGCTAGGTAGGGATAAAGATTTCTTATTTATTTTTTTTTTTGGGCTGACCCAAGCCAAAGGAAGGAGATATTCTTGCCAAATCTGCAAAGCTATCACGAAAGGAACTATAACATCCGTTTGTGCTAGCTTTCTTGTTAGCACTGGAAGTTTGAGAATTTATTATCTGGTCACTAACAATAGGATTAGTAACTTTAGGCTTATTAGCAATAGGGTTTTAGCCCTAGAATTATTAGCTAAAAGGAAAGACGCAACGTTCAGCGTCTTAAAGGGATTAGACGGAGGAAGTCCACAAACTCCTCGGTAGGAGATAAGTTGGATGAAGGAGCAGCTAGGGCAGAGGTATGGTGTTTATTAGAAAGTTCACGTAAAGTAAAAGGGGACGAACGAAAAGCAACACTACAGGTTGGCCTCTCACCTTTCTGAAAGGCAACTGCGCTTTCCAAACTTTGGCTTATATTTATCCAACTTACTTGACAAAGACGAGAGTTCGTTATCTATCTCAGAAAGATCCATCTTTGTTTGCACAAAAAGATGACACATGGCTTTGTTCTGCTCTTTACAGTCAGGAAATGAACAACGTAAGCATTTTGAAAAGTCCAGTACTGCGCCCGGAACTCTTTCGCTAACACCAACACACTTCGGATGCTCGAAACGGTCCCATAGCCAGTAAGGTACGTAACGATCGGAACCTGAACCTATTTTCGGTAGACATGATTTATATAAACATCCCATGTTAGTAAAATTCCTAACGAAACGGGGGAGAATTGTCTGCAGATTGCTACACCCGGCTAAAAGGACTAAAAACATAGAAAGCACAGAATAGACAACACATAGAAAACAAGAAAAGAGAAACATTCGCCCAGTTGGTACGTGAAGCAATTAGTGGCAGATGGCAAACGAGAGACCAACTTATGCAAACATAAGCAGCAGCATACAACAACAAAATCAAAAAATTTTTTTAGCAAGTATTGATGGTGTAAAAACCCGAACAATTATGACGAAGAGACATATCTGAACGCTTTGACAACAATGTTTATAAAGCCAAACAAAAGACAACACGGAAAAAACAAACGGGGACCACACGAAAACAAACCAAAGCGCGGAAGCCAATGTTGCTACTCGCAAAATCCAAAATACTTTCAACACTTTAATGTTACTGATATCACAATTTATTAAAAGAAATTTAAATGGTGAATTGATAATTGTTTGTAATTTTCATAATTTTTAAAAGAAAAACGACTTCAATTATAAAAATAATACGAGAACTTGCCGCGCACGGACGCTGCAAGTTTGCCAAACGATCTTACAAATTCGTTAACTCAAAACGCAAAATAAAGCATTAGACGCCCCTTATGTATCACGCTAAGTTCGAAGCGTTTAACGCGTCTAATATAAGTAATCTGTTTGCTGAGTTCTTTGAAAAATCGTACTCCAATGTTGACTATCTGCCGTCCATATTTAATTGATTCGTTTGATATTTTTTGTTTTTCTTCTTTCTTTGCCTTATAAAGAAATAAAAAGTTTCGATCGCCAATTTGTCTCCATAAGGGCTTGTGCGCGTGTCTTTCTAGAGTGTAACAATCTGTGGAGTTTTTGTTGGATAAAAGGTGAAATGCCCGCATTGCCTCCGATCTCGCTAGCTTTACAATGACACATGCCCTTATTCGTCACAACCTCCAGCCTCCTGATCGCTTGGCTATATTGACGTGATTTTGGGATGCAAAATCTATATTAGTGGGGGTTGTAAAAATAATAGTGGCAGAGGGGACTCCATGACTGAGATGTGTTAATCTGTCACCAGAACTGAAGTTCGTCGGAGCGATCCGCTTCCTCTGCACACCCTATGATTGGATCAACCTGTCTCTAACCAACTAAATCAAAGAGCGTATTATGCATTGATCATTTGCTGTTAATTCAAACCATTTATTGATTCATCATAGTATACCTTATATATTAAGCTTGGTACAATAAAATCTTCTACTTGCAAATAATGTTGACCTACTTGTGATGCGTTTTATAAAATTTTGGGTCATTGTTTTTTCTTAGGTTGTGTGAAGTTATAAATTACTTATAAGTAACTAATTTTTAGGTTTTTAATGAGTTGAGAAATTGGTTTGATTATTATTAAGGTCATAGTATGATCAGTGTACTGAACTGTGTTATTCACACTACAGTATTAATCAAATATATTATTCCGTTACACAAAAGTGCCTGACTTAAACTAAATGATTAAATATATTGTCTTCGGTTACAAAGGAACGAAGAGAAGATATTAAAACTATAGAGGAATTGCGAAACGAAGCGTTCCGGCTAAGTTGTTTGAGTTGTTAGTAACTAATAGACTGTTTTGGGTCATGCAACCTATATTATATTGTTATGTTGCCAACATGACTTCTTCAGCGGTCAACTTCCAATAATTTATTGAAATTTCTTTGTATATGTATATGTATTATGTAAGGCAAACAAGCTGGTGGAATTTAAACCGACTTCTTATAACCTTTTGATAAAGTTAGTCACAAGCTATAAACTCAAATACATTGATTTTTCAAGCATCATGATCTCTTCGTTTAAATGTTATCTTACTGAACGAAGTCAAAAAGTATTGTTTAATTAAGCTTTTCTTCGGGATATTTTCGCATCGTCCGGTGTTGCCCAAGGGAGTCACTTAGGTCCACTATCGTGTGTATTGTTTATTAACCACCTTTGTAGTTGCGTTCGTAGCGCAAGAATTCTGATATATGCCGATGATGTTAAAATTTTTTATTTGTTAGACTTCAATATAGAGGTGGGGTTCTTGCAGTCAAATTTGCAGAGAGTGGTTCCTTAATGGTCGATAAATTGCATGTTGCTAAATTTATAAAATTGTAAAAAGCTATCTACTTATATATATTCACACACACACACATATATATATATATATATATATATGTATCTATTTTTTTTTTTACCTTAAATATACTTACCTACTTATATATATGTATATACATTACCTTGCATATAAGTACCCTACTTATTTACGTATTTCCCTATTCGCCTGCTTGCATTACTATCCATATACATTTTTATATGTCTAGATTATCATATATAAATAAACTTACTCGACTATATACACTTGTAGAGTCACGTACATACCTAACTTACATTTACTTATTTGCGCTGACACTTAGAATTACCTATATCATTACATATATGTATTCTTATATGTATACATCTACCTTGGTTTATTACATAAATATAACTTCCTCTGGTAGAAGTCGTTATACAGCTATCTTATAACATTTACATGCATTATTATACAAAATAGTTTATTTATTTACACATTAAATTCAGCTAACATAAACTTGCAGTCGGCTTAGATTGATTCTTAAAAGCAAATCTAAGCTACTTATTACGAAATAACGTTTATGAGATATAACGTAGATGAAACAAGTCAGAATATTCGAATCTTTTATACCTATTACTGTTATCCTAAACAAGACAAAGAAAGTAGAAGAAGTAAATTTTCATGCTATCTAATTTGAAATGGAGGCGGCTGAATTTTATATTTCATATTTTTGGGGCATAAGCGTGTCCTTGAAAAAGTTTAAATCACTTCTAAATTCTTTTGCATGTTTATAGGCGATGTCTTCATTTTCGCTAACCGGAGGATTACCACATAAACTACACAGTTGCACAGACGGACAGATGGACACACCAACAGACGGACATATTTAATTGCATTCCAAATTTGAAAATAGCCAAGTATTTAAGTACTTAATAACTTTGCGCGCAAAGTTGGCAACCTGTGCGCGTTGTCGTCGTATTTGTACTTTGTGTGCACAAAAGTGTTCAAATTTATTGAAATATATTGGATTTTTTGTCATGACATACATTTCAGTTTTTGCGATCAGCCCTCATGAAAAATCTCTTTCTTGTTTTGTTGTTGTTGCTTCCAAATGTCTGCGTTGATTTGCGACATTTACATTTCTTCTCTTTGTTTGCTGTGTTTTTGATATTGTGATTTAAAACCATTTTTCAATATGTGACAAACCTTCCTGTTTTTGTTTTTTTCACAATCCCTATTTTGTCTGTCGCTTACAGACATGGAGTGTTTGTTTACATCATGTGGAACCAAAATAGGCCAAGATTCTGAACCACTCATTACTTCTTGGTTTTGTTATTGCCGTTTTTGTCATGCGAAGCGCGCAGGTATCAATGGCTGTGCTGCAAATGCAGTCTGGGATCTTTCAAAAGAATTACGTTGGACCTGTCCCGACAGTCCGTAGCGGGAATATTGACTTTTACAAGCTTTTTCATGGAGACAAGGACGGGGTTTTCTGAATTAAACAAAAACCTCTTGACTTTGTGTGGAAAGTTTGGAAAAATTAAGACAATGTTCGATGAGTGTCACTATCCAGAGCACTCGTCTTCTCCTCCAGCCCGCAAAAAACCAACTTGTAGTGTAGTGTGCGATAATTCGCCTCCGTCTTCGCCAAAATCTCATACGTCGAATCATTCAAATTTTCCATCTTCACCAACGAGTAACATTAGGGTTTTCTTTATCTTTCCCTCGCAATCGTATCAGCTTCAAAATGACATAAGTAAATTGATTACATGGTGCTCGTTAAGTTTTAAGAAATTAAATTTAGAAAAATACAAGAAGCTTCCTTTCTTAAGAAGGAAATCATTCAATACTGAGTATTTCATTGATTCACACAAGTTGCAAAATGTCAGTTCGTTCATCGATTTAGGGGTTCTATTCGACCAAAGATTACGTCTTATTTTGCACTTTGAGCTCTCTTTAAGTTAACGTCCGCGCTTGGCTTCTTTAAGAGATGGTTCAAAGAGCTTAAGGATCCTTACATTACAAAAAGCCTACAAGTGCTTAGTTACCCAAATACTTGAGTATGCCTTTGTTTTGTGTTCTCTTCCTATAGATTTTATGAAGACTCAATTAAACCTGTTCAAAAGAAATTCTTACTGTTTGCTCTTAGGAATTTTGGTTCGGACCCGCTTGTCTCTCTTCGTCCTCGTGAAAACAAGTTGTTCCTGTTATCCTTTGTTTTGGTAGATATTGGGATTAAGTGATTGACATTATTTGGGTTTCTCCAAACAACTCTTAATGGGCCAGACAGCTCGCAATTATATTTACATTGACTCAGCTTAATGAATATGAAGTGTCTAGAGAAGCGGTTAGGAACATTAAAGCTTATCTCACCAAGCTACCTCAACTAATCGATAGTAGCATTTATCAAATTGATTGAGAAGGAAACGCCAAGAATAAATCTACGTTTCCCAAGTGACGGAAAGGATACCAGAATCGCGTCCCAACCCAAATTCCTTAGGGCAAACAGCAAGAACTGCTTTTGCACAGATTCAATTGAATGTACGTAGCACCTATAGCAAGGACACCACACAACAGAGGCATACTCAAGTGTTGGTCTTCCCAAACACGTGTACAGCCTTTTCGTAATGTAGGGATCATCCAGCTCTTTAGACCACCTCTTTATAAAACCAAGCACTGACTTAGCTTTGCTTAACAAGAGCTCAAATAGAACGCCTAAATCTGTGAACGAATCGACGTCCTCCAACTCGTGCGAGTCAACGAAATACTGAGTAATGAGTGACCTCCTTCTTGAGAAAGAAAGCTTCTTACATTTATTTAGATTTAGTTTTATGAAATTCAAGTGGCACCATGCAACCAAATTATTTAAGTCAATTTGAAGCTGATGTGATCGCGATTTTATGGAAAGGGAAGAAAAAAGCTTCACATCATTAGCATACATTAACATCTGGCTGGACTTAATTACCCAAGGCAAATCATTAATGTATATATTAAATAAAAGGGGTCTTAGGTGGCTGCCTTGAGGTACGCTAGATGTAACGGGGAATTCATCTAAAGTTAAACAAAACCCTGAGTGATCTATTGTGCAAATAAGAGTTTATCCATTTTACTAAATAGAAAGTGAAGCCAGAGGCTTGGAGTTTCAAAATCAGTAGGTTATAGCTAACCAAATCAAACGCTTTGCTAAAATCAGTGTATATAACATCATTGCGAGAACCATTAGAAAAAAGCCTTGAACACATCACAAAAAAACTCCAACAGATTGGTGACCGTAGATCTTCCTTTTCGAAAGCCATGTTGAAATGGATAAATATACGATTTGATGGCAAAGGCCAAATGCAGAGTCATAATTTGCTCGAACAGTTTAGGCAAGACACTTAACTTGGCGTTGCCTCTGTAGTTCTCACCAAGTTGTTTGCTTCCAGTTTTGTGAATAGGAATACGGAGACAACTCTTCCAACACAAAAGGGGAAACTCATTATTCAAGGACTGATTAAAAATCTTTAAAATAACACCACATAGCTCGGAAGCGCAGGATTTAAGTGCACATGATGGAATTCCATCAGGTCCAATCGCACAACTATACTTTAGAGAAATAAACCGTCATTTTCTGAAATGACCAAATTAGGAATTGAAACCGAATTAGTTATCGAACATGGGCAGTTTACATTTCAATCGGAATTAGCTTTCGAAAAGGTTCCTCGGCAGTATTCAGCCAAGAGATTTGAGGTTTCAATATCATCCGAGGACTCAGAGCCATTAAAAGAAACATGCGAGGAATTTATGGCAATTTTTCTCTTAGAGTTAAGAAACTTGAAATAAATTTAAGATTAGCATAAAGAGAGCATTTTATAAACTGAAGGTACCTGCAATAACATTGGTGGTAGGGAAATTAAAACTGTGCTTTACAGATGAATAAGCGAAATACTCGCAAGCAGAGTCATTTTTCGAAAATTCTTTTAAAAACTTGTTTTTCCTATTCTTGCAACATCTAATTGTCTTATTAAACCGCGGGGGACACCTTGTTCGAGATCGGGACAGCTTGATCAGAACGGTCCTAGAAATAGCTAAATTTACTATATTTTAGAACGATGATAGTAAGTTATTAATACTTCCAACTGAGAAATCAAGCTTAATATGTGAAAGATGTGATTTTAGCATTGACATATTGATGAAAAAAGTTGAATTTAGAACGTTAGAGAAGTTCAACGGACCATCATGGGTGTAATGAAAGGAAATGCACTTTGCAAGATGATAAGAATCCTCAGGTAAACTAAAAGGTAGACAACGATGAACACTAATCTCAGGAAAACTGGTAAAGCATAGATCAAGCAGTCTATCATTGCAATTAGGAGTACGGTGGTATTGAACTAAATTATGATCAAATAATTCATTAAAGAATACAACAGCTCTATCAGATGTTGAAGTAGGAATCAAACAGCCAGAACTATGACAGTAAAACCATGTTACTTCAGGCAAATTGAAGTCACCCAACGCTATGACTATATCGGTAGGTTTAGATTGCTTGGCCTCTTCACAAATGAGGACGGCTTGTTTCTTCTATATGGAGATATCCGAATTTGGAGCAATATAGGAGCGGATTGCATATAAATGTTTATTAGAAAATTTTGCTCGAATGGTGACAACTTTAACGTCGAAAGTAGTGGAAAATTCAATTGAATAGGACGGGACAGCCGAAGATATGGCAATTAATACACCACCACCAATACGATTCAATCGGTCCTTTCTGAAAACCTGGAACGAATTATGGAAAAGTTCCGACGAATGTAGATCGGGCTTTAACTAAGTTTCAGTGAAGACCGAACAGGAAAATTCCATGCTCACTGAGTTTAGGAAAGTAGAACGAATTTTTGAAGTTAGACCCCTAACATTTTGATAAATAAGAGTTAATGGGCGTGAAGAAACATTTAGTTTTTTGAGAGAAAATGGACAATATTATTACGGGATGGATCTCGAGGGATAAATTCCTTAATTAAGGATCCAACTGGCAACAATGATTTATTTAACAAAATTACCATGTCTTCAGTCGGAACTAGCACTTTAAAAGACGAGATTGCTCTAGTTTGAGATGGTGCTAATTTGAAAATCCTAACACGCTTTAAATTGACTGATGGGACTTTTTATATTATCCACAGATGTATCAGGTGACAGTCTTGACACAAATATTACCTTTCTGGGAGGAACTGCCGTCAAGCATATGTCATCTCTACAAGAAACGGAAGGGATCAAAGGTGGGGAGTTCTGAGTTGGGAAAAATAGAGAAGGGATAACCACACTTGGACAAGCAGCTTGTGCGACCTGCCCAGAATGGTGACCATCGTTCACACTTAAAGAGCCAGGGGGAGAGGAGGATTTATTACTTTCTTTTTACTTTTAGGCGATGCCGCCTGAGTAGTGACAAGGAGATACTCTTGCCACTTCAGCATAGCGAAAAATAGAAGTACTTCTGGGCTTATTTGTAACTGTGTTACTATCGACCGACTCAACAATAGCAGAAACGCTAACTTTCATTGAAACATTGTGGAAGCGCTAACTTGAGTCAACGAATCAGACTTGCAAGAACTCGGAGATGACGCACCACACGCCACGCTACGAGTTGTAACTTTACCAGTTGGGAAAGCAGATGAGTACTTAATATAACGACACTCATCGAACATAGTCTTAATTTTTTTAAACTTATCACACAAGGAGCCAAGATTTTTCCTCAAATCTGAGAAGCTATTTCTCGTCTCCGCGAAGAGTTTACAGAAATCAGTGCCACGCTTCCTGTAGTTAGGAAATGACCATCGTACTCTTTCTGAGGGGTCCAGGATTGCATCTGCAGCACGGCCATTAGGACCATCACACTTTGCATGGCAAAAACGTTCGTAGAGCCAGCACGAGATGAATCTTCCTGATTCTGGGCCTGTTTTGACACGACATGGTGTAAATAGACAATCCGTGTCCAGTGAAACACGGCACAAGGATATTATGAAGAGAGAAGAAAAAAAAATAAAAAAGAAATAAAAAAAGAACAAAAAACCAAAAGACTCAATGACACAAAGCAAACAAATTAAACAAAATTTCTCACTTTCGTTGACACTGTATATATAGAGCGAATACAAACTATAAACACAGATTAACAGAAAAAAAAAAAGAAACTTTTACCAAGAGCTCCAATTGTTGAAGGCACAAAATTAAATTGAATTGAATTAATATATTTCATATAAATTAAGTTACACACTTTATTCTTTCAAACATTTTTTACTTTAGACTCGAATAAATCAAAAAAGCTAAGAGATACACTAAGGAATTGAAATATTTCTTGCAAGTAATTAAAACGCGACTACAACGCACGCGCAGAGTTGCCAAAGTGACTTAATACAAGTTTTTGATAATAATTAATATAATATTTACTTTTAAGAGTCAATTGAATTCGAGTATTAATTTTTTTTAGTTGGATTTGATGTTTAAGTAAATAAATGAAATAAATAAGAAAATGTAAATAAAAACTTTATTAAATCTCAAGCAACCCTAAACAAAACGAAGAAATATTCGTTGATAAACTGCAAGCCTAAAGGTAACTCAACGTAAATTTTTCACACTTGGTGATATAGACACCCCTTTAAAATCTATCTACTAGCAGGATTAACAACGACGGCATCGTAGGGAACGATACCATAGGTGATTTATCAGCAGAATCCACACAGCTGACCAATATTTTTCTATAAACATATTAGAACAATTCCGATAGAGCAACTTAAAGCACAGAACATTAATAATCTAGACAACCATACCGAAAATATGACAAACTACCAACAACGTTAAATAAAGGAAATAACAAAAGTTTACAAGAACCTTTCCATAGAAGTAGATGAAAAAGTAACTTATCCTACTGTTGTAACAGGATATAGACGTACAACCACTGACACTCCCATTTATACCAAAAGCTGCTCATATCTAATAGCATTAAAAGAAACAATAAAAAAGGAAATAAAAAACTACTAGATGACGGAGTTATAAGGAAGTCCCATTCACTGTACAACGCAACTACATGGATGGTCCCAAAAAAAGACAATTCAGGACAAAAGAAATACACACTGGTTATTCACTAAAGGAAATTGAAAATATTAACTGTACCTGGCAGCTATCGCATTCCCGTCACAAACGAGATACTAGCGAATTTAGGAAGCAACAAATAGTAGATTTAAAAGGCGGACTTTACCAAATACTCCTAAAAGAAACTAGCATGCGAAAGACAGCTTTCTCTGTCAACAATGGCAAATACGAATTTACGAAACTACCATTTGGACTTAAAAATACGCCAACAATTTTCGAAAGAACATTGGAAGATATCCTAAGAGATCTGCTACGTCTCCATCCACGATATAATTATTTTTAGCAACGATTACGAATCGCACGTCAAGCATATAAACAAAATGTTCTAGTCCTCAGAAAGATCGAACACAAAAATTCGATTAGAAAAAAGCGCATTTTTCAGAAGAATTTATAATATCCGAAGACGGTAGTACAAGTGACCCTAAAGCAGTAAAGATTATTCCTGCAAAGCAAAGGAACAACAACCGGAAGAATTAGCAACGTTACCCAAAACCCAAAAGCATCTATGCATTATCTACATTCTAGCAATTGCGACGATTGTACTTAAAGAAGGAGGAATTAGCACATTGAAAACCTAGGAAACAGATATTCATCAGCAATAAACAATAGTTACATTCCCCTTAATATCGCTGACAGCACCCAAACTAATTATATCAATTAACCGTCAATAAACAACCAATAGACGAAAATGCCGCAATAGTTGAATCATCAAATTATCAATAGATAAGATGCCAGATCCGCCAATCACTTGAGTTAACAACCGCTGTAGATGGACAAGGACACCACAAGATAAACATCCTCCAATATAAATCGCTTCCAATAACTGTATCGGCAATTCCCAGATAAAAACCAACAACACCAGAAAATATAAGTTAAGTGAGACAATTAAAATAAGTGCTTTTCGGCAATTACACTCATTAGAGTAGTAACGAAATTCTAAAATAAAAGTTTTTTTAATAGTAACTTAGCTTGCTTTCCATACGTTTAATACAGTGTAACAGTTCAACAGACTTCTTGCCCACACAAAAAATTAGATTGGAAACAAAGGAGCCAAATGGCTGCTAATTAACACCGCTCCTACTGGTATTGATAACGGAAACATTAAAAATTCCTGAGATTTTATTAGCTTGTATTTTCAAGAAAATGTTAGGATATCTTGCCGCCTAGTTGTCTGAATCCTAAGCTTACATTTTTGGAGTGTAGATGTGTGTTTAATATCTTTGGTCTTTTAAAGCATTTTTTTGGAAAACTAGTATTGAAAACAAAGCGAAACCGAAACAATTTAAAATGTCTTCACACAATGATGCGTTATTTCGTTTTTCGAGTTAATAAGTCCCAAGTGGAACACAATGGTAAGCCGCGAAATCAATGTAAACATCATATGTTTTGAAAAGTAAAACTAAAAGATCAACAAATATATGAAAACCAGCGATAAGAAAATTAGTGTCAAAGCGAATTAAACTTTTGATTGATTAGTGAAATAAATAAAGAAAAATTAGTTTAGAATAAAGACAAGCGGATTACACTGACGTAAAAGAATTGGTTAAATGTTTTGATTTCACAAGTTTATTTAAAATTGAACATAAACCACCTTCATTGCTCGTTTTTAATTCCTTATGAAATAATATAGAGTATATAATAAAACTTCATATGGTATAACATAAAAGAATATAAATCATTATAGCATAAATAAATAATAAATAAACAATTTCTAAATTTAAAATAAATTATCTTTGTTTCTTCTTCTGCATTTTTTCTTTTTGTTTTATTTGCATGTATTCTGTAAAACCATATGATTTGCCAGATTTCCAGAACGTTTCGCAAGAAGTCTGCAAAGTCCAATCCCGCAAGCAGGGATCATTGCATTTAATAACACAACAACGTTTTTTGTGACAACTTTTATGATCTGGCAAAAATATATCACAAAGTAGCACACACATGTGACAGAGCCATAAAAAATTGTGAAGTTTATTTAGGAAAGAGCAATCACCTATGAATGATATCACAACATGTAAGTTATATTGTGATTAATATTTCTACGTGCAATCAGTGATATCAATACGTTCTAATACCTCATTCAATTACATGCTTACCTAGAAAATTTACAGCAATCATGTGATTGCAACTTTTCCGTACGGCGTAGAAATATCTTATATTCCCTTAAAAATCTAAGTGAACTCAATGAAAAGTTTAGTTCTGAAAAGACATTATCACCCTATTATTAAATTTTGAATTTTCGTTTTTAAATTACTACTCTTAAAGGCGAATTAAATTGAGTTGTTGAAACTTCTTTTGTATGTGGTGAAATATAATACATCAGATCTGGCACAATGCGCTCGCCGAAATACGTTGATCGGGAGATATTTGTTCTTATGTCAAGAGATTTCTTTCGCCTCTCTAAGGATTTTAGGATTATAAAAAGATGAAAGTTTCAAAGATAAGGAATAAAAAGCAGGAAAAGATGACTACTGCAAAGTTTTCCAGCAAACAAGAATATGTGATGAGGTGAATGATATTTGAAAAGAACTTTCCGCCTTCTCATTTTAAAATAGGAGGATTTGAAAAATGGAAATTTAATTGAACATAGTTTAAGCATCAGTAAATTGTGGCTATTGCAGGCTTGCTGAAGTCTGATGCAGTTTGATGCTTTGCAGGAATTGCTGGGTGTGATCTTTAATAAACTCAGTTGAAAGTATTATCACTCTTACGTTGACAATATTTCGTCCAATGTAATGCGAAACACAATGTTTGCGTTATGCGTTTTGCAAACTAAAATCAGTTGAACGCAGGTTGCTTGCGTTGGTAACGTAAAAGCGTCTCTTTACATAAATGTTAACGAAGTGATTTAGTTTAATTTTTCTTTTTATACTCTAGGTAGACTTTTTAATAATAATAACAATAGTAATAATAATAATAATAATAATAAATAATATTAATAAAAATAAAAGCCGAAAGCCTTAGATGCTAGTGCTTTAAGACTTTAGTCTTAGAATTTATTCTCTGGCTAAATTTATATAATAATAATAATAATTCTCTAAACTACTTCTTGGACAGGGTATATAAAGTAAGCGTGGGTTCTAAAAGGTCTAATTTTTAATATTTTGTGATGAAAATATTTCCTTAGTAAACCAGTCATGAGCAATTTGGATTATTTACATTTATATACTACGCCACACCAAATATGAGGGCTTTTATTAAGGCAGGCCCTTCTAGAGCGACAAAGACTAATTTATCACTTGTTAGGGCGGGAGCAACTAGAAAACAATAAAGCGTTTGAGAAGTAAATTAAGATTGCTAATATGAAAGCTTTCGTGGAACTTATGCATTTATGTAAAACTAATGTATAATTTTCAGTGTATATTAACTGCTCAAAGCGGTGTAGGGTGCCTAATGGGTGGGCTTGTCCGACTATAACATTTTTACTTGTTTTTTAATAAAAATGTATATGATAACTTTAAAATCATACTGTGATTGAAATATGAAACATATGATTTGGTTTTGTTTTCGTAAATATACCGTTGTTTTGCATGTCAAAAACGAATTAAGCCGAAATATCAAAAGCTTCCAAAAATTTGCGTTAATGCAAAACGTACCGCAACCTACATGTTCAACTACGACACTCTGTGCGCCACGCAAACCGCGCAACGCAGCTATTGTGTTGAGACCATAAAGCGCTAATAATTATTTTCATTCCTCTTACACAGAAATTCGTCATTTTAAAGCATCTATAAGAATAAATTCATTTATTTATTAAATGTGAATAAGCCAATGTAAAAAATAACAAGGACGACGTATAACTCGTTCTGCAATTCCAAGGTAGAGCAAAGTAGATTGTTAAATGTGCTTAAATTTATAACCGAATTTTTGGCTTGTATGTTAATGAAATTACGCGTTCAATTTTTAAGCTCTAAAAATTTGTGATACGGCCATTAAACAAATTTTTACAAACTTCAGTTGATTATATAAGCGATTTCGATATGCTATCGGGATTTCTAAGGCATGAACAAACTCTATTAGATCTGTATTACATTGCGAATCTCACTAATGAGGTAAAGAAGTGGCCTAAAGTGTATTAATTGTAAAAAAATTATATGATGAGTTAGTGCAGGGGTACTGAACATGGCGAAATGTGGCCTTTGGACCCCTTGTTATATAAAGCAGATTTGGTTACGAACCCAGAAATTATTGGCTTAAGTGACATTGGGGCTTAGAATAATGCAAGACTGATAGTTAAAAACTAATTTTAACATTAACAGTAATTGTGTCGTATTTAACTCTCACTTTTGCTCTCTTCTTTGTTATTTTAGATGACGTATGTAAAAACCATGAAAAAAACAGAAATGGACTATACGGTATGTTCATAACTCGTAAAATGTATAATTTTGAACGGCTACGGTTAACAACTATTGAAATTAGATTTCTTCATTCATTACTTATTAAGTAGTTAGCAGAAATTCCTCCAAAGTATTCAGCCTCACGTACAAATTCACAACATTAGTACACGTTTGTAAGTTCTAGTCCCCATGTGCTAAAGAATAAAACATTTACGTTTGGAGAAACATTCAGTCAGCTTAGTACTTCTCTTCATTCTACGAAAGGTAACTTTTAAAACGATACACAAAATACCATTTGAAATAAAAGTGACTTGTAAATTAGCACGTTGCAATGGCACCACCTCTTGGGCGGCAGGCGCATCGGTTGCTGACATGGTATCAAGCATATATGGCGACTGGACAGTTAGCAGCCAAGTTTTAACGTTATGAGCGCGAGCCTGTTTGTTATGCCTTTCCAAATTACGCAGCCATCACTAGGTACGTACTACTTTCATAAATTGCTGCTTAATTTGGCACGTATTTTTTAGAAGGAAAGGGATATTGAAACAATTAATATAAAATCTATAATAAATATTTCATATACACCATAGCCCTTTCTTCAAGTACTTTTTGATTAATAATCATCCAATTTTTACAACTGAAATTGTTTACGACCACTCTTAAGCGCTAGTTAAATAAAATAATTATATAATTAAACACATAGACGATAAATATTCATCTTTTCGGTATACCTCGTTTCAATATTTTCTATTTTTTTAATTGGACAAAGCATACCAATAAAAATTAAGATTGAATGGAAACCAAGCGCACAACAGACCTGCCACCGTTCAAATGCTTGAAAATAACAGCATTAATAATACATTTCTCACAGCTACCACTAAGAGCGTTTTTCTGAACAAGACATACAGAAACACGCTTTTTGGATTATTAGCTGGTGTTTGTTGTGTGGTGTTCTTGTAAAAAATGTATGTTTGTAGTGCTCAAGATGACTATATAAGAATGGATTTTCCAAATGGACGTGTATGAACAAGTAACGTGAGCTGAAGCGTGTCGCACTGCCACCGTTGTGCAACCAAATCGGATTTGGCCTGTAACTGAGAAATCAAACCACGAGCTTTTTATGGACTGATCATTTGTGTTTGAAAATAATAATCTTTATTAATCATCGTAAGTCGTATATACTAAAATTGATACAATAAAATACTATACTTAATCTACTTAAAAACAACATTGACCTACTTATTACAAATAGAACTGCATTTCACAAAAATGTGATTCAGATACTTTGAAATGGGTCACAGTTTTTTAAGGTCATATAAAAATATCAATTGTTTATAGGTAATATGTGTTACATGCAATTCTAGCTTTTTGAGGAGTCAAGTGAAATTGGCTTGATTGTTGTTATATTTAGTGCCGTACAATGTGTCGTGCACATTACAATGTTTGAAACGTGAGAAATGTTTAATCAACGTCAATGTTATGAACTTATAAATAGCGTTTACAAGGTGGCGCAGCAAAAAAAAAAAATGTATGTATATATAAAAATACGTAAATAAACTAAATAAAAGCGAAAATCCAATTGTCTTTATTCCGTTTAGCTTTCCAGCCATAAGCTGAATGCAGTAATTGCATTTGCATTTTGCATTGCTGAACGATACAATACATAAAATTAAATGACACACATCTTGCGTTGCATTACTAAACCAAAACACTGCTTGACAAACCATCGAACTATTGCGATCATTTGTCATAATATAATATCTGTGTTATAATATTGTTATGCATAATTTTCTCAAAATGCATGACTGGTCTTTTGGCCAACTCAAGGGAAAAAAGGATTATAAAGGCAGAATGCAACATTGCTATATGATGCAAGGAAGGTGTTGGCAAATGATCTCAGCAGAAACACCTTTCCGCTACGAAAGCCAAAATTCAATTTAATGATTAAAATATAATTTAAACTTAAAATTTAGGCAAGTTTGCTTAGACGATTTTTTTTATTACATATTTAGTATACAATCTATTGAGAAAGATAATAATTAAATGTTATGGCAATATGAGAAAAATAACAGAAGTTATTGTCCCCCTGTGGTAACAACACAATAATACCGATGTGATTTAGTTAATTATTGAAGAAACATTTGCCACAAATAAAATATTCTTAGGCAACCTAAAAATCGAAAGATAACGGTTGTGATACAACCTTAAAAATAACAGTAGGAGTAGCATAACTCATAGAAATAAATGTTAAGTTAAATGTAACGAGTTCGATAAATGCTATTAACTAAGTAAATGCGCAAAGAAACACGACATAATATAGGCATACGCATCTAGTCTGCTTATTTATTTATTTACACATAAAATTCAGCTAAAATAATTTACAACCGAATTCAATTGACTTTTAGAAGCAAAACTTGCTAATTAGTATTAAAAACTGATACAAAGCATATAAGGAGATTTGCAGATAATATTGTTATTTTTCATCCAGCCAAGAGAATCGTCAATAAGAACGAATATTTACAGAAACAATGCGGTATTGTAGAAAAATATGGCATTAATTAGATGTTTTATACTCGTCAGTGTGATTATATAAAAAAGGGAAAAACCAAAATTTTTATACTCTTTAATATTTTTAGAATAAGGTAAGCGAAAATAAAAAAGCAGAAAACAAAGGCGATGACAATTTTTGTTACGCAGGCATGTCTGCCTTGGGTGCTCGTTCTTTGCAAAGTTGTAACGAACATTCAGGGCTGCGACTGTATTTATTGTTATGTCGTCTGGCCGAGTTAACGTGTACAAGAAAAAGTAAAAAAATTTTAGCTATATAAAAAGAGAACTTGATTCATGCCAAAGGTACTATGCCGCGATATCGGTTAACTGTCTCATTTTTCGTCTGTTATCTTTTCCTCTTTTTGTCCAATAATATGTTTCACATGTATGTATGTATTACATAGCAGCATCTTAAGTCGATGTTACCTGGTTGACCAGCAAAAATTTATAAATACCGTTGGCCGCAGACATACGTATTTCCAGATTCATACATTCGTTTTGTCTTCCATCCATACGGCACATTTAGAATTGTCATCAAACACATGAGCAATAATAGCGATGAAAAAAAATGATGTAATGAAAATTTATTGTAAAAGAAATGTTGCTATATGTGCGTCTTTTCATTTTTTCTTGCAATGAATTTTTTTGAGTTTTTAGACACAACGTTTTTAATAAATAAGTTCTTATTCTTTTTCCTATTATTTAATGTCTTAAAAATTAAAAAGAAGAAAGTAGCAAGATCTTTCTGCCTTTTCTACTTTTTTTTTAATTTGCACTCCACATCGTTTTTTTAAATTTTGCTATATTTACAGCAGACGCTGTATAATTATTATACATTGCTGTTAGTCCATTTCCTATTTTCTATCTGTCTGTAATTTTTTACATTGATATCTATTTTGCTCTATTTTGTGTTTGTCGATGCCATAGTTAGCATACTTTATATAACTCATAAGTGACCAATTTTAGATTGGCATTACGTATTGTGAGGGAATTGTTAAATGTACCTTAACATTGATAGGCTAAATGAAAGACGAAAGAGAGTTCAATCAGATTTAACGCAATGATGATAATGATGTCTTCTACTTGACTTCATCAGTGAACTAAATAGTCTTGTTGTATTATAGGTGTGCTTATATCAAACAAATTAAATATAAATACATAAAAAGCTTTTCTTGCGGGACGATAACACTTAAACAAAATGTCACATATAATTGTTACGTATGTGTCTCGTGTATGTAATGGAACTCTCGAAAAAGACTTAAGGAATTAAAACCTTTATTAAGTTTCCGAAAGATAATTATTGAAAAATAAAATCAATTGCTGTCATCAACATTTAAAAAAATTGCCTTGCAACATCTGCAATGTCTAGTGCGCTATATAATTACAACTATATTCTTATTTAAATCGTTACAACTATAGCTTTCAAATCTATAATAATCGGTGATATTGGTGTGGTTCCTGTAACTGAATGGCAATAAGAGGGAAAACGATGTCGCAGAAAGAGAATTATATTGTATTCACATTTCGCATTAAAACCAAACATTTTAAGCACCCCTTTCAGTTCCATGATCCTAAATTTAAAGTACAAATCGTCGTCGTCTGCAATAACTAAAAAAAAACAGCATCATGCATCGCCGTTAACCATACACGTTATGTATAACCCATTATGAGCTTAAGTGTTTTTTTCTGTTTATCTACCTACATATACTATTTTTTATTTTATATGTTATTAGCACTGCATTTCTGAACGTTCAGTAGGCTTTCTAAATCCCTTATTAATATTTTTTTTTTGTGAAGAATATATTCAAGTAAGGATTTATTTTTATTTTATTTAATAAATTTTTATAATTCTTTATCTTAACGTAAAAATATAAAAATTCATTACATATTTTTTATGAGAAGAAAGCAATGTTGGCGTCTTCGGACCCACCTTCGGGGTATCCCCTTCCAAATCATGACATGCAGGAGATCGTAGGTGCGCTTAGGGCTTATGATCTATCTGTTCGGTAAGTAGGTTTGTCCTCCTGTTTATTCATATAAGAGTGAAGCACGTGCATTTCTTTTAGGTGTAACCGTCTGTGGAGTATCCGTGAGACAAAAATGTAAAACCCCCCATATCTCCCAAACTAGCTAAGTCAACAATGGCACGTACAACCGTCCCTACACCCTCCGATCCTCCTTAAGCGCGACTTTAAAGTAGCCCTAAAAATAGTCATATCCACAGTTCGATAGTTGAATAGACCTTGAGAACTTAAAGACACCATATCTTACAACGAATTTGGAATTTTTCAGTGAATAGATTGAGAGAGAGCTTTGCACAGAAAGAACAAAACAGCAAAATTTGCAACCACGTCTATTGTTTTAGAAAGACACATCCTTTTTTTTTTGGATGTTAGGTTTGAATGGACTAAGCCAATGAGAAATGTGTCTTTTATGTCTAGATAATAGAAAGCGGTGATTATTTGCAAAAAATATATACATACGTATATTTTTAAGATACCAAATATCTGAGGCCATTACATATTAAGGCTAATATGTTAAGTGTAGTAGTAGGTTGTTGAAGCGTATATAGTGCTGTAAAACGAATAGTTTACGGAAGATTTCGATTAAACATAAAAATAAGGAATAGTAAGAAATTAATGAGAGTTATTCGTTCTCTTTCTCTTCTCTTTCCCAATAAAGCAAGTTAGTTCCCTGGGATGACACCTTTTTATTGTTAAGAAATCGAACAGCTATCATTTAAACAGACAAGTTTGAAAGAACTTCTAATACCATCGAGCCGGTGAACAGCGCGAATCATCTTTAAATATACTTTTTCATGAAGTTGGCCGCTCATAAGTCTGTAAACTATTTTGATCTCTCAGGAATTAAAAGCCGCCTCTGATAGGGTGTAAAGTTAAATTTTATTTGATAGAGGAGGATTAGTTTTAGAATGCACGATTTTTTTATATTTATCGTTTAGTTGTTGGAAGATGTGTTTCCGAATTACCCGCATTGCTTCATTGGAAGTATATACTAAGGAAAATATTGTGCCATCAAATTGAGTCCTTGTTGCACGAAAATCGGCTTCTCTATTTAAAAAGAAACGAAAATGCTCAGGTGTGCATATAAGGCGGCAGTCCTCAGTGTGAGATTTGCACATCATCTTATGTATATCAAATACGTTTACAGAGCCGACTTGCTTTCAGAAAAAATTAGAAATTTTGTATGACTATTCGTTACAGCTACTTTGGCAGCATGTATGACAGCGTGCAATTCAATAAAAATGGAGGAGAGTTGTTCCATGACTCTAACATTATTTATTTCTTTATTGCCTATATATTTTGTAAATAAATTTACAAAGCAAGGATTTAAAGGCTGCCGGATAACTTAGACCATATGCTCGCCTCGATTTGAGATAATATCGCATTTCTTTGCTTATTCATGTATATAATGTCTCATTTTATTTTATGAAAAATTTTATGTAATTTTGCTTTTATTTCCACTTTGTAACATAGGGTGTCTACGATCTGATATCGTCCCTTTCGTCCCCTGTTGTGTAATTAAAATATTATACATGTTAAAAAAAGGTCAAATAGATCGCGGGCTATAAGCGAATTGCCGTGTATGCCATTGAGAAACGAGCTAGTTGGGAAGTAAATCCCAACTAGCCCACAGACGGTTACATTAAAGAAATATACGTGCTAAAACCCTTATGAAAATGAAGGGATGGACGGAACTTATTTACCGGACAGGCTGGTCTTATCCCCTAGGCCACTCTATACCCTGCCCACCTATGGTCTCCATCGGCCCATGATTTTATATGGGAGATCCCTAGACCTCCTTTGCTCTCAAACAAGCAGTAAGCCACTTAATGAATTTTTAGTAAATTACAAAATATAGAGATAGTAATATATTATATAGAGCTGAGGTTACACTTTGCTCCACGTGACTAGCTCAGCTACATTTACAAACCAAATTATAAATAATGTTAACCTATCGGGATCCCTAAAGGCGTGACGTCACATAACTGTCCTAGGGTCTGTCGGCATTGTTCTCTTGGCGATTAGTCTGTGTCTATGTATTTTTTGGTCCGTTAATTCACTGTCCGTGATTACAGCCACACACACAACCACTCACCTATTTTTCCCATCCCCACGAAGCCTTCTCTTCTCCTACTCAGAGAACATTTTTTAACTTGATTTTATATTTTTACTATATACTATTGTCATTCATTATTTTTACAATAAAAAAAAATTCAAAACTTATTAGAAAGTGTACATGGATTAGTTCTTAATCATAAAAATATACAAACTATAAAAAAATGAAATGAAAAGAAATGAAAACAAATTAACTTATCTTTTCATATAAGAAAATAATAGAACATATTTAATGTCCTCTTCCTCCTTTCATTTGTCATTTGATCTTTTAATTTCTTTCACATTAGACAAACATGTTACGAATTTATATAGTTGTTGTTCTTTGTACGGTTACATTTTTTCATTTGGCTTTGCTTAGATTTAGAGTACAGTTTGTTCATTAAATCACTATTCGCCATTTATAGAGTTATTTCACTTTACCTAAGTTCAATTTCATTTTTCAATATTTATCTATATGAATATTTGGATTTCGTTATTGTTTAAAACGACAAACTTCAATGTAAAAATTCTATTGGATTTAAGGAAAGGTATTTTGCTACTCTCAATGTACTTTAACTTATTTTTTCAATGCTTTGCTGCTTTTATGTACTTTTACTTATTCTTCAATATTTCATTATTTTTAATGTACTTTTACTTAATTTTTGATTTTGATTACTCTTATTGGTATCCTATATCCGTTTTAATTCTTTGCCGAGTACTATATGCCGAGTACTTATCGAAAAAAAAAGACTTTTTGATTCTACCGCGACAAGTCGTTTTCCTCATGCTCCAAAGTAGAGTGACTGTCTGACTCTCACGCCAGTATTTTTTTCTCGTTATTGTAACACAAGGTATCCCGTTCGCATAAGCAAAATCCACCCCTATGCTATACACTCGGACTTTGGACTTTCTTCTCTTTTCATAATTCTCTCTTTAAATTGCACTATTAGGTGAGCAAAGAATAAGGAAAAGAAATGGTTATTAACGTAATCCCGTTATTTTATGGGACACTACTCTCATGTAAAGAGAGAAAAAGCCGACGGACCAAAACGCCCTACACGTATATATGCGGACGTGTCAAAATACCATAACATTATTGGTAGAACTATAAAAAAAAGTGAATACGAAGTTTTTATGTTTGATAATCACAAAAGCGTTATATATTATTTAAAACAAGACATTTCGCTAGCAACAATTGCGCAACAAAATTTACATGCCCTAGATGAAGACATCCAATATAAACAAACGTTATGAAAGAGAATAAGAGAGAGAACAAAAGAACTGAAATAACGGATTCATTTTAGTTTACACAAGAAGTATGCATAAGACATGTAAAATATAAACTAAAGTTTTTTGTAATAAGTTTCTTTAAAAAAAATTTATTTATAATTTCGCTGGGTGTGATTACAAAAAAGCCCTTATTCTAAGTGTGTGACATAATTTATAGTTTCTGATGTTCTTGCTTTTTATCCGGAAATTGTTGATTCAGTTATTAGAATTGATTTAGAGTAACGGATGTTTATGTGGTGTTTTTGCCCGTCTGTTGTGGTTGTTTATTCAGGTGGTCAACGGATTTGGATATTGCGGCATCTTATCTTTTGATTATTTGTTGATTCAACTATTGCGGCACCTTTGTATTTTGGATGTTCATAGATGGTTAATTGACATGGTTAGTTTTGGCGATGTCTGCAATATTCATGGGAATTTAATTATTGTTTATTGTAGATGAATATCTATTTCCTAAGTTGTCAATATGTAAATTGTCCTCGTTTAAACACAATTGTCTCAATTATTAGAATGGAGATAATGTGTAAATGCTTTTAGCGATTCTAGTTCTTCACTTGTTGGTCTGGCGTTTCCTTTGCTTTCCAAATTGATGAATTCAGCTAATAATACGATTGCAAGTGTTCCGAGTGTGCAGTTGTTGTTTATTTCTAGAGTTTTTATATGTTGGTGGAAATATTTATGTGCGCTTGTGCGTGCCTTTGCTTAAGCACTCAAACGTATCAAGATAAGCAATAAAACATTTACTTTAGGAAATTCGGTGTTTGACAGTAAACGTAAACGGCCAAGCTTAGAAAAATTAGAAATAGATAATTCTGTTGCTTATGCGCATGCATGAAATTGCATAAGCAAACGTACGCGCAACGTCACACAAATATTTCTTCCATAGCGCTAAACATCTACGCACAGGTTTATTCAATACATTCTATTTTTGCACATAGATGTGCATAGCGTCTAGTCTTAACATAAATAGTGCACAAAGTTTTGTAAATGTGTTTGTTTCAGGTCTTTTACTTTCTCTGTTACTCTCGTTCATAGCGTTTGTTTATATTAGATGTCTTCATCGAGGGCATGATGCGCAAACGTTGCTATCGAAATTTCTTGTCTTTTGCTAACTATTAATAACAATAAATAACTCTCTCAATATTAAGCGAACGACAAATTAAAAATTGTTATAATAAAGTAGTGAGGAATTATAAAAGATACATCAACTTACAATGCAGCCAGTATAGCAAAAGAGAAAATTAAGAGATCAAAACAGGTAATAGTTTGTGGCTGATGATGATGTCGACGATAATAATAATGACGGCGGTTCTATGGTTATTGTTACTTTATTTGTCGCTATTGTTATTATAATTGTCACGACAGTTGTCACTGAAGTTCCTAATGTTATTGCTGCTGTTGTTATTGCTTTTGTTGACTTTGTTGTATCAAATTATTTGTATATAAATAAGATATTTGCGTTTAGATGGTCTTTTAGCTTTGTATCGTATGTTTATATTTTGTAATATAAGTCACAAAACAACTGTAAAATGTCGAGTTGTTAATCTCTCTGGGATTAATGATGTTTTGAAAAACTTTTGTTAACGTATGGAGAAAAAAAGGATTGATCATTGATTGAGTGGAAGGGCAGAAAAAGAAATGACGAACGGTCAAAAAGTGTATAAGTTAAATAAGTTTTTTACCTTGGGTTCTTTTTTCTTCAATTAAACGCAAGCTTTATTTTAAGTTTTTATTTTTATTTAACAAATTTAGTTAGATTTCATTTTGGGAACTTAAGTGGGTGAGTTTGATAAAAAGACTGCCTGTTCTTAACAGATTTCGTTTTAACGAAACCTCGGTTTATTGACAGCCAGCACTTTTGTTTACAGTAGAGTGCTATGGGATATTGGTGGGAAATGTTTATGGTAGGGTGCTATAGGATATGGGTGAGAATGTTTACAAAGAGTTCATATGACACTCATTGTTTATGAAGCTTTTTGTTTATTTTACCCGTAAATTTGATTTTCATTGGAATGATCCTTAACTCTTCCCCCTTTAGAACCGATTGTCCTCAATCATGGTTAAAAATACGGAATATCATTGAACTTCAATGGGGTTTTATGAACCTTTAGGTCCACAGTTCTTAAAGGTATGTCGTCGGATTGGACTTGTTTCATTATTGGATTATTCACTATTGTTTTGGTACTATTTTTCCTGCTTTTACAGGTTAGGATTATGACCACTATTGTGATCCCAATAATGAATCCCCAAGTTGCGTATTGGTGGATGGCGGACTCTGTCTGTAAGTATGATATTTGTCTGGTATTGTTGATTTGAAGCTCGTCTAACATGTGCAGAGAGACGAGTCGTTTGCGCTCTTTTTTTCAGGCATCAACTGAAGTATGGAAGGTAGTGCCTTGTAGGTGGGTATTTCTTTAGATGTGTAGGTCTTTCCGTTGACGCGAATTGAAACGTTATGGAAGCTTATTAGGAATGTTCCGTTAACGAGTTGTAGTTCCGTTCCTACTTCGAGAGTGTCGGAAAACCCGTTTAATAGGATTTCACCGGGCGATATTTCCTCTATAATCGGAAAGTGCTGACTGTTTACAATGTTGCAAGTGGGTTGTTTTGTATTTAATAGGTTTGGGATACAACCAGTGCTTGTTATATTCATAAGGTCTTGCCTTTTACAAACAAATAATTTTTGATACGCTTTACATTTGTTAAGTATCGTGAATATCTTGTCCTTTCACTTTATGATTGGAGATTAGTTGCCGTATTATCATTTACTTTCACGGCTCTTAAAAGAATTGTTTCGTACACTTGTTCGCTGGTAATAGGAATATTAATAATATGGAGGATTGAGATAGAATTAGTAAATATTTTTATTTCGGATAAATTTAAGGCTTCTTCTATTGTTTGGAATGGTATTTTTTCTCTATTTATTGCTGCTATTGATAGCTGTATTTCTTCTTCGGATAGAATAAGTGAGTTTATTATTCCGGCCTTGGTCCAATGTGTTGCGTGGTTTATATTTTCCAATTCCTCTTTAAGAATTTTTATTTGATATTGAATATCGGAAATTAACTTTTCTCTATTATTATTAATTTTCCCAGATTTAAATTCTTCTATGAGGCTGTTAGTGATCTTGGTTATATTGTTGTACCTATCCTCGTAGAGTTTATTGATTACGGTTTGTCGGTTGTTGTTCTGTCGTAAATTATTTATTTTGTCCTGAATTGTCACAAGATCTTCATGATCGGGATTACCCGCGATCCATTTCCTTATTACTTTCCCAGGCTTTAGGCGTCGTAGTAAATTTTCGATTTGACCCATTTCATACTTGAGATAGGGGAATAGAGAATGATCACTGTTGTTGTTGACTATGTTTCCTAATTCAGTGATTTTCGCTTCGTATTCGTCCAGGTCAATTAATTAAAGTTTAATTGGATTAATTTAAAGTTTCCAGTCTGTATCCGTGCTTGTTCGGTATGGATGGGTACTACTTGTGCTTTGGAGAAGTCCAAAATCTGTATGTCGCCGCTAATTATCCCAATCGAGAACCTGAAATTTGAAGTTTAGTTCCTTATGTTATTTTTGTGTACAGTTTTTCCTGACTATTTGATATTATGATAATTGTCCCTTTGTCTTCTCTAACTATTTCTTTGTAATATCGGAAAGTCAATTTTGAGCCTAATCGTTTGTTGTGTTTTACGTAGATTTCGTCCCCCGGTAAGTATTGTTTCATTTTTGTTTTTGTTTTGTTGTGGTATTTCAAGTCCTGTCTCTGTTTTTCCTTCAGTCTTTCAATATTTTGCAATCGTAATTTTTCGAATTCTTCGGGGTCAATATTGGGTGTGCGTCCATGGAGAAGTTCTATTGGTTTTTTCTTTGTGACGGAATGAATAGTGAAATGGTATTCATTTACAGCTCGCTCAAGCAATCCTTCGAAGGTTCTTTTTTGTCATCCGATTTGAGACATCTCATTATTTCGCACAAGGTAGAATGAAATCGTTCGATTTGTCCATTCACCTCGCTCCTATATGGTGGTGTGCGGTATACCTTACCATTGAGATCGTTTTCGAGCATAGCCATAACGGAGGCAGATTGCAGGGCCTTTTCATTATCAATTACGATCATTTTGGGAATGCCAAAATAGAACAAGATATCTTGTAAAGGTCTCTTGATATGTTCAACAGCACGGGGTTGGATCAGTTTCGTTATTGCGAATTTAGTAAATTTGTCTATGGCGGTTAGTACCAGGTGTCTTTCTGTAAAGAAGATATCGATGTGCAGGGTGTGGCCCGTATGAGTCGGAATGGGTGTAGGTTGTATCTCTATGTTGTTGGGATGACGGTCGTATTTATTTTCCTTACATGTTTTGCAGTTGTTTCCTATTTCCCTGATTTTGGCTGACATGTTTGGGAAGAAATATTGCTGTAGGATCTGTAGGCGATTTTCCTTAGCATTTCTATGGGCTCTACGATGTTCCCGACAAATTATTTCTGTCTGCTGTTCTTCGACTTCTATGTCTTTTACTATAGTTTGTGAGAATCGTGTGCGATAATTTTTAAAATGCTGTGGGTAGAAACTTTGTATTATCCCCATAATTGGTTCTGTGGTGCACAGACCGTTAATGACATTGGGATTGAGATACCTTTTAAATGTCTCTATCAAAGCTTCATTGGTGAGTTCCTTCTGGATTATTGTGTGTCTTGAGAAATTTTTAAAAATGGTTTCTAACTTGTAGCTGTCTTGATTACACTGCTTAATAATTAACTGATTTCGGAACACGTTTACAGGAACTTCCATAGATGGGATTAAGTGCTGTCCTGAACTTTCGTCGCTATGGACGGTACCAGTTAAGGAGTTTATATCCTCGTTCGTTGGTGGTCTGGACAGACAGTCAGCTACGATGTTTTCCCTGCCGGGTTTGTATACCAACTGGCAGTTATATTCTTGAAGGATTGCTTTCCATATTTTGAGTTTTTGGTTTGTGTTTCTATTATTCAGAGCATAAGTGAGTGGCTGATGGTCTATATAAATATTGACTTTTCCTGATCCGTATAGGTAATTTCGTAGTGTTTTCAATGACCATATTATGGCTAGCATTTCCTTCTCGTTTGCGCCGTAGGCCTCTTCTGTCTTACTCAGAGTGCGAGATAAGAATGTTATTGGTCTCTTATCCTGGGATAAAACTGCTTTAATGGGGAAATTGGATGCATCGGTCTTAAGCTCGAAGGATTTATCGAAGTTGGGATGAATCAATATGACTTCGTTCGAGCTTAGAGAGTTCTTTAAGTGATTGAAGGATTCCATCTCCTCTTTCCCTAACCTTATTAATTTTTTCTTAGAGGCTTGTTTGGACACGCGTCCATCCTCTCCTCTTAAAAAGCATGCCAGGGGCTTGGCAAGCTTAGCAAAGTCCTTGATGAACCTCCTATAACAGCCTGCCATTTCAAGGAATGATCGTAGATCTTTGAGTATTTTAGGTGGCGGGAAGTGAACGATTGCTTGGATTTTGTTGAGATTGGGTTTAATCCCATTCGTTCCTACTATAAAACCTAGAAATTCGACTTCATCTTTTAGGAATTCGCATTTGTCAGGTTGGCTTTCTCTAAGGTATCAAAGACTTCTTGTAAGTTGTTGAAATGGTCGATTTCGTCTTTTCCGAATATGATCACGTCATCGATATAGATCTAGCAGCGTTTCCCGATATGTTCTCTTAGAACGTCATCGAGAGTTCTTTGGAATATTGATGGGGCATTTTTTAGACCAAATGCCAGTCGGACGAACTCATATTTGCCATTGTTGATTGAGAAGGCGGTTTTTTGAATGTCAGATTCTTTGAGCGGTATTTGGTGAAAGCCACTTTTAAGGTCAATTATAGAGAAAAACTTGTTTTTGCCAAGATTAACTAGTACTTCATTTATTTCCGGAATTGGGTAATTATTGGGTATAGTGATTTCATTTAATTTGCGGTAGTCCACTACCATTCTGTATTTTTTCTGACCAGAGGAGTCCATTTTTTTCGGTACAATCCGCACAGGTGAATTGTATGGGGACTTTGAAGGCCTAATTATATTATCTTGTAACAGTTCTTTTATTTGGTTATCTACTTCTTCCTTCGATGCCATCGGATATGGATAGCTTCTAGGGCAGACTGGTTGATCGGACGCTGTTCGGATTTCGGCTGAAACGTTTGTTGCGAAGGTGAGTTTTTTACTGGGGTCTGCAAAAAGGTGTGGGCAATTTTGGAGTAATGCTCGTAGTCGATTGCTTTGTTTTTCAGACAAGTTTGAGGTGCGTAGTTTTATACTATTGATGTGGCTTGATATGCACTGTTTTAGGGGAATTTTAAAGTTTGGGTCTATTGTCATGAAATCACAATTGGTATGGATGACTGCATTGAGTTCTCTCAATGTATCGTTACCGATAATGCCATCGAAAGATTTAAGGCTTGGTAAAATAAAAAATTTAATTTTATTCTTGTTTGGGAATAGTTGCACATTTGCATGATGTGTTATTTTAATTTTGCCGCAAACGGAACTGGCTAGAAAAGGTTTTTCATTTATAAGAGGTTTTCTTATATGTTTAGGTTGAACATAATTTTTGTTCGACCTTGTGTCTATTAAAAATTTAAAAATATCTCCACCGCCATTTGTATGTTCAAGATAAGGCAGTGAAGATTGTCTTAATCTAAAAAATGGATGTCTTCCAACTGTTCAATTTCTCCGTACTCCGGGACTTGAATTGGTTCCATATTTTCGCTGTATATTTCCTCTGAACTTGGTTCTATTGTGCTTCCTCCTTCATCGTCCTCTTCACACGTTATGTTGTAGGACCATTGATGTTTGGGAGGCATACCTTGAAATTGTTGTGAAGGTGCGCGTTTTTGTACGTATGTTTGGCATTGATTCGGGCGATTTGCGTAGTTTATGTGTTTGGTGTGCATCGTCCTGTCTACATCCATCGGTTCAACGTGTCGTTGTGGTTTTGGGGGTACTGCTGGTCGGTATTGAGGATTTCCTTGGAATGTCGGATGGTACGTCCTTGGGTGATTGATTCCTTGTTGATATTGTCTATCGAATGTTGAAGATGATCTTGGATATTGTCTTTGGAAAATTGGAGGTGGTTTCTGCTGATTGTAGTATGGTTTTCTGACCTCTGGGATTGGCTGATAGTTCCTTATTTGTGGTAAGGGTGGAGCTATGTTCCTTCGGATTGTGGCTTGACTAGTGTTCGCGTATTGTGTCCTGTAGTTCACATTCTGAAGCTTTAAGCATAAATGCAATGCTTGTGGCAAATCCGTTGGTTCCCTCATGCTGAGGAAGCGAGGTAGATCGCCTGTAAGCCCTCTACTAAATGTGTCTAGATCTTTCTCGCGGTATGCCTGTCATGTTATTTAATGATTCAGTACCCATGTTCATACAAGAGAGTTTATTAAGAATTAAAGAGAGATGCTGATAAACATCCTGATAAAATTCCTGAACACTTTTATTCTCTTGGATCAGCGTGGTCATCTGATACTCAAGTGTTCCTAGATCCCTCTTGTCCGCATAGTGCATGGTTAGGCACTTTGATATTTTATTCCAGTTTAGCGGTGCATTGTAGGATTCAAGAGCTATATCCGCCTGTCCTACTATTTTGTTCCTTACTACGTTAAGTATACCATAGTATTTAGGGCTGCCTTTCAGGTGTTCATAAATCCTTAATATCATGTCTACACTTTTTTTCTATGAGCTTAATTCTTCTGGTTTTCCCGAAAATTCTCTTAGACTTTTGACTACGTCCGGTATTGAGGTGAGTTCGTTTAGATTAACTTCCGTTGAGGTATCATTTGTTTGATCAGCGTTATCGTCTTCTAAGTCGGTATTAATTATTTCCTGAAGTACCCGTCTTCCTTCACCCCTCATTGTTTCTAATACTAATTCTCTTATCTGTACTTGCATATCGGACAAATTTATCGCGGACGATCCTGCACCTGTAGCTTGACTTGCATTTGAGATGGATGGTCGGATTAAATTTTCAATGCTCATTTTGATATTTTGGTGTTTTTGGTTTTATAGAGAAAGTAATATTTAATATTTTAATATTCCGAATTTATTATTCCGATAACCCGCAGTTTTATCGCGAAAGAGGCACAACAACAAAAAAAATATTTTCAGATTTCGATATTCCGATACTTGTTGAAGGATTCTTAATTTCAGAATAATAATATTTGGATTTCAGTATTCCAATATTTTGTTGAAAGAATTTTAATTTTTTTTTTCAAATTGTAATATTTGAGTTTCGGTATTCCGATAACTTTCTTAACTTTAATTGGCTTAAGCTTACTTGCTAAATTTTGATAAAACTGAAATTTGCAAATTCTTTGCAATTTATTATTTAATTATTTTCGTTTCAGATTTTTGTAATTTTCTTCTTTAATTGATTTCTAGTATTCTCTTTATTTTATTTATCTTTAATTTATTTTTTCTTAAATTAGTTTCTTGTGCTTTCTTTGGCTTTTATTTAATTTTTCCTTATTCTTTTGATAAAAAGATTTTCCAAATTTCTTTTCTTTATATTTGTTTTTTCTTTATTTCCACCTTGTTTCTTTTTTTTTAATTTGCACTTTTCTCGTAAAAAAAAATTATTTTAATACACTTTTTTTTTTTTTTTTTTAAATTTTATATTTCTATTGTTCTTGTAGTAAGATGGAAAATTTACTTACATTAATACTATTTTTTTTTTAATTTGCACTTTTCTCGTAAAAAAAAATTATTTTAATACACTTTTTTTTTTTTTTTTTTTAAATTTTATATTTCTATTGTTTTTGTAGTAAGGTGTAAAATTTACTTACATTAATACTATGGTTATTACCATAGTTGGTGAGTCCTTTATCATTCAGCCGCTTTCCGTTCCCTTGTTTCCAGCTGCTGTACTCCTTGCTCCTTCTGCTTGGCTGCTCCTCGGGCTGGTGCTCCCTTTTGATGATTCCTACTTGGGGGCCTTGCCGCTTCTCGTGCTGCCTGAAGTCGACCCGAACTTACGATGGATTTTTCGAAGCTTTTT